>OY992882.1:5408035-5430535 GCA_963921405.1 Cepaea hortensis
GTAGCTTTACCTGCAAGCCTGTCAGCCTGCTCATTTCCTTGTACACCCGCATGTCCTGGCACCAAAAATGAAATTAATCTTTGCGGGCCTGGACCGCTCCAGAGACAGCAACCACTCTCACCAGACCCACCCCATCTCTATCTTCCTGAGCATACTCACCGAGTCACTAAGGAAACTAAGTGAATGTCTGTTTCTCGAGCCATGTTATTGCTTTACTTACTGTCATGACTTCCATAGTTACGCTACTTGTGGTCAACGCAAAAGCACCAGAATCTTCCTTCACAGCTCTCCGTCCGACCGAAGCCGTAAAGGCAAATGAACTTCTCACTTGTCGAACGTCCGACCCATCTGTGTAAATGACAGCATCACCCTCTAAAGAATTCTCGAAGATCAAAGCCTGTACTTCCGCCTCCACAGCAGTCGGATTTTCTTGTCTGCATTTTCTGTCTTGTTGGATGCAAACTGAAAAGAAAGTACATAACTCTGTTGGCACTTGTACCCACTCCTCGCCAGGCTCTAAGTCCTCAAGTGAACACACCTGTTGAAGAATGTTTTCGGCTTGACCCATCCATTACTTTCCTCTTTTTAAGCTGTTGCCCTTTACCTTCTTAATGCCATTATGCACTGGCTGTTGTGTTTGCATTGACTCTTAGGTAGGCACGTGCTCGGCAAATTTGTATTCTATCCCCCATCATTGGAAAATCAAGAAGGTAGCGCATCGCCCTGCATGCTGTATCTCTTGTACATCCAAGAACAATGCGCATAGCTACATTCTGTATCCTTTCCATCCTTTCTATCTGCTTATGGCTGAGAGTCAGGATCGCCATCACATACTCCAAAACATAAAGGACAAGACCCTCGTAAAGAAGACATAAATGGCGCTGCTCACAGTTTGCTGCCGCCATCACCCGCTTCGCAGCCAACCCCCGTCTGGCCTTTGTTATCACCTGGTCTATGTGCTCAGTCCCCAGTCACTAATAAGTGTTATGTCCTTTCCGTCTTCTCCTTTATCTTGAAGTCATGTAATTAATCGTTGTACTCTTTTAAAAGCTTTCTTGAGGTTTATAAAACATAGATATATTTTTTCTGTCCTTCTATAATTTTAAATCAGCATCCTCAGACAGAGTATGGGATCTGGTGCCGCTGATTTTTGCGGAACCCTTTTCTTCAGCTACTTCCTCGTCTGTTTTATTTTGAATTTTTTCTTGTGTGCCATTGAGAAGTATATTAGTATAGTTCTGTAGTCCTTACAATCAACAGCTCTTGGTTTCTTGGGTTTAAAGTTAGTTGCATATCCTTTACGAGACATCCCATTCAACCCCAGCATCTTTTGGCTGTTTATGATTCCGGGACAAGTTTACGTTCAGTAGTTTACCATTGCTTTCTGAACGACCGGCACACATACCAATATATGGAAACCAACGCAATGCAGCCCGCTTCCAAATCGCCTGCAGCTGTGTTTCAAACGCGGTATGCGGAATTAAGAATTGCATTCGTGACCACTTCCCTACAGAACAGGCTGCTTCTTAGGTAGTCCATAAATAAACAGACATAATATTGATTGGCACTCATAGTAGGAGAAGAAGGAAATAGAGATTAGAGGACACACTAGATAACATAAAATGTGAAAGCTATAGTTACACACACACACACACACACACACACACACACTCACATTCATTCATTCATTCAGTAGCATATCCTTTACAAAACCATGCTCCCATAACAACCTTCCGGAAAACTTCTCGGTCATAAGCAAGATGCCCCGCGTCCGATACACCTATCTGGAGATCATCTGCCACATCTTACACTCATCTTCTCTTTGGCCTTCCTCTTCCTCTCTTCCCTGGAATATACCCCTCCATTATTGTTCTCTTATGTCCTTTCTTCTTTCTTAACGCAGGTCCGTATGGCCGAATGGATAAGAACGCATATTCTTAACCATCTGGTGTGCTGATGCCAAGGTAAGCGGTTCAACCCCTATACCGGACAGCTGCACTAAAATGTTGACCTGTCGTCCTTGACTTGGGGACGTTAATTACAAGTACCTATGAAGTCGGAGTGGGTTCGCCTGATGGCGAGAGACACTGTTGATAGGGAAAGAAAGTCGCTTAAAAGTCGACAGGGTCGACTTCATTGCACCGGGTTTTTATCCCATATGGCTCGGTCTCTTTCCGCAGCACGGAAAGCGTCGCACTAAAGACGAACTCCGTAGCTCTAGTGACGACCCACAGGAGTCTCCGAAAAAATTTACACGTAAACCGAAGGACGCGGCCCGGAATCGAACCCACAACCTTCGAAGCCCGAGTCAAACGGCTTGACCACTTCGCCACGGAGCACATACATTGATGAATATATATATATATATATATATATATATATATATATATATATATATATATATATATATATATATATATATATATATATATATATATATATATATATATCCCACACGCACAATTCAGTCCATCACTACCATAAATAGTGTGTATGGACTACGCTTGAGTCCAAAGCGAGAGAGAGAAAAAAAACTTTTTAATAGCCTTCTCTACTTCAGCCTTTAATATGTTTGGTCCATCTTGAGTATTATGCATTGTTGGTTTATTGACACTATAGTCCCAGAGGAAATCTGTTGTGTTTTGTGTTCATCTCTTTTTTATTATATCGGTATTTTTTTTATTTTTATTTTTTTTTTGCACATCCTTTACAGGACATCGCAGTCAACGCCAGAATTTCTGCCTATGTGATCTCATGGCAAGTTTACGTTCAGTAGTTTGCCATTGCTTTCCGAACGACTGGCACCGATCCCAATGCATTTCTCCACATTTTCCTCTGATACAACCATTCCCTCTTATATAATTTTTCTTGCTCTTAAATCTATTTATATTTTCACACAGTCCTTTTGAATTGTGTTTTATAATAAGGGAAAAAAATTAAATTAGATTAGCACATGATGATGACGATGATGATGGAACTTTCTTTAAAGATAAATTGCTGAATTGTTTAATTATCAGTACAAATAGACATTTCCAACGAAGTAATTCTCTTTCAGTTGTTCAAGAAAGTGGCTTCGATTCTCTGGAAGTCCCGCTGAAATATGAGGACATTGATGTGTCTGTCCAGCTAAGTGACGATCTCATGCAGAAAACTGTACTAGAGGTGAGTGGTTTTGTCATCTCTCACATGATTTATTTGTCTTTGTGTCTCTTCCACTTGATTTCTTTATCTCTGTGTCTTGGCTTGAGAAAAATTTCTTAGAAATTGAAAAACAACACAAGTCAAAATACCAAATTAGTGCACAAAGGAATTCAGGAACTTACTAATAAAAGAACAAGTACATCAACAGGCTGTCTAAAAACTAAAGATGGCAAAAACATAATGGAAAAAGATCAGATTCTACATGTATGGTCAGATTATATGAAAAACCTTTATGATGATAACAGAGATGAACAGTATGATATTCGATTTAATAATGAAGGACCACCAATTTTGAAGATGGAGATTCGAAATGTTCTTAAACATATGAAAGCTGGCAAGGTCCAGATAACATCACAACAGAAATGATTAAAGCTTTAGAAGAATATGGAATAGATCAAGTCACCTGACTGCTAAACACATTATATGATACTGGAGAATACCTTCTGAATTATGTAATTCTGTATTTATTACAATCCCAAAGAAATCAGGAGCCTTGGAATGTGATCAACATAGAACAATTAGTATAATGAGTCACATCACAAAGATTTTGCTACGAATTATCATGCAAAGAGTGAGGAAGAAAATACAACCTGAAATGGGGGAGAACAATATGGGTTTGTAGAAGGAAAGGGTACAATAAATGCTGTGTATATTCTGCGATCAATTATTGAACGTCCTATAGAAGTAAACAAAGATATACATCATTGCTTTATTGACTACACAAAGGCTTCGAAAGAGTAAGACATGTCAACATGGTAGATATGGTTGCAGATCTACAAATTGATGGGAAATATATTAGACTTATAAAAAACATATATTGCAAACAACAAGCTGCCATAAGGATTGATGTGTTGTTTGTCCATCAAAAATGATGATGACCATTCATTTTATCCAGTGGGGTTGAAACTATGGAGCCGTGAGTTCTAAGATGGCTGATAAGGCCTCTTTTGGCTTGAAATGTTCTTTGACAATGTTGACAAAGAATGCTTGATGTTTCTGGAGGAGGATTTCCTGCAGTGGTTTTTCTGTCCTGCCTTTTCTTCACAGCTCTTGCAGTCCTGGCCGCCTCACAAGTGACTGCACCCTTGCACACCATGAATTTCGGTCACTGGCTGCAGTCTCCCAGGTGTCATGATGAGTTCCAAAAGCATTCAGTGAGATTTTCGGAGTGTCTTTAAAGCGTTTCCTCTGGCCACCAAGGGAGCGTTTACCACAACGCAACTCGTCGTAAAAAAACAAAAACATTCGTTTAGGGAGCCTGTGATTTGGCATGCGAGTTAAGTGACCAGCCCAGCGAATCTGATTCTTCATTAGTAGAGTGTGGATACTGGGCATGGACTCTCTTTCTAGGACTTCAATGTCTGGGATCTTGTCTTGCCATTTAATCTTCAGTAGCTTCTGATTAGAGAAATTAGACGTAGACAGTCAAAATTCTTTGGACATGTTATGAGAAGAAATGGACTGGAGAACTTAGTGACAACTGGCAAGATCGAAGGGAACAGACCAAGGGGAAGACCGATAAGTAAATACCTGGGTGGCTTGGCCACAAGGCATGGTCGAGAAGGAACACTGAGCTGATCTATGACTCTGGTGATCGAGTGAAATGGAAAGTAATGACCTCCCACGCTTTCCGGCATGACACATGGTTGGTTGATTGATTGATCGTGTCATCTTGCACATGATTTCTTTGTCTCTGTGTCCTCTTCCACATGATTTCTTTGTCTCTGTGTCCTCTTCCACATGATTTCTTTGTCTCTGTGTCCTCTTCCACATGATTTCTTTGTCTCTGTGTCCTCTTCCACATGATTTCTTTGTCTCTGTGTCCTCTTCCACATGATTTCTTTGTCTCTGTGTCCTCTTCCACATGATTTCTTTGTCTCTGTGTCCTCTTCCACATGATTTCTTTGTCTCTGTGTCCTCTTCCACATGATTTCTCTGTCACAGGCGGCACCGTAAGGGGGCTTCATAAGAGAGCAGCATTTTTAATTAAAACAACATGTAAGCGCGGCATTTCGAAGACTTGAATCACACTGAGAAGATCTAACGCACAGTTTAAATTAGTTGCATGTCCTTCTCAGGACGTAGCGGTCAACCCCAGCATTTTGGCTGTTCGTGATTCCTGGGCAAGTTTTACATTCAGTAGTTTGCCATTGCTTTCTGAACGACCGGCACCTATACCTTTTTTCGAAAACACCAGCACCGCTGTGTTTCGAATCTGTGTATACGGGATTACAAATCGCATCCGTAACACCTTTGCCACGGAGGTCGGTAACGCACGATACTGAAGTGAATAATACTTTAGCTGAAACAATTAAAACGACATAGTATTGTTCCAATGTGGAGCATCTATTTGTCCCCCACGGTAATTTCAAATTTACAAGAACTCTTTCTGTTTGCATCAGACTGGTTGGGTCCGCTTAATTGGTAACACCTCACTATATTTGAGCGATGGTTTATTGTTCGTTGAATACAGTTTAGTTTAGTTTAGTCGATGGATCAACATCACAACACACGGGTGTAACCCATTAGTGTTCCGTTCTACTCCTAACTCAAACCTGAATCCGGAGAATCTCAGCTCAGTGCACGAACTCCGTAGCACCGGCGAGGATCCCGAAATACTTTAGGTAGATTGTTAATTCGAAATGTTGCCCGGGCAGCGCCGTTAGGCTACTCTTTTTCGATTTCCAACCGCAGGGATTTTTTACGTGCTCAACAATACACACGGGCATTCGATCTCACTACCCAGAGAACAGGGAAAATTTTGTTACTAGAAGACCACGTGAAAAAAATCCCGGCCCTCGCCGGGGCTTGAACCCTGGACCTCCAGCACTCGAGGCGGACACTATACCTCGAGACCACCCAGCCAGCCCCCCCCCCCCCCCCCCTCTTTGAATCTAGTATACGAAGTGAGCCGTTAGCAACTAGCCGAAATTATATAATCTGTGACAGAAGTCACGAATCTTAGACATAGAGTAAGTTAAAATATATCATATAACATTTCTGAAATATGTTACTTTATCCCACAGATCAAGGAGTCACGAATCTTAGACATAGAGTAAGTTAAAATATATCATATAACATTTCTGAAATATGTTACTTTATCCCACAGATCAAGGAGTCACGAATCTTAGACATAGAGTAAGTTAAAATATATCATATAACATTTCTGAAATATGTTACTTTATCCCACAGATCAAGGAGTTTTTGCTAAAAAACCACCCTGATTTTATCAGCGTCACTGAGACGCCGGAAGACCTTCAGCTGTTCGCGGTTTTTTCTACCGATCCAGAGGAAAGGAAAGAGCTCTGTGACCACACTTTGATGGAAAAATACAAGGATGTGATCACAAAATGTCAGATGCTTGTGTTGGAGAGGAGAGGATAGATCCTTCTGTGGAACTGTTACAGTCTTATATTCCACACAAACATAGGCCCATCTGTGGAAACTACCTGCTTCAGTTTTCTGTTTGTCTTACACCATACTTTAAAGGGCAGTCTTGATATTATCATTATTTAGACATTGTTTTATTGAACCCATTACCTTTGGTTTCTTTCATCCTACATTGAGTTGACAATCCAGATACATAGCTTTTTGTTTCTGTTATATCCGTCCCACATACAGATTTTATTTGTTTCCGTTTGAACATAACGCTGCTTATCTACACGCAGTCCAATCTTGCTAAAAAAATGTGTTTAGGGGGGGGGGGGGGGGGGTCAATAGAAAGTTGTTCCAAATATTGCAATATGTAATATTCTGTGTTTCGCTTGTCTTGCTGCTTGTGGTAATGTAATATTTGATTTCTTCAATATCATTTTCACCCCATCCAGCCAACTCTTCCTGGGTCGTCCTTTCGTCTTGTACCCCGATGTTCTCACGTAGAAAGCTTTAGCCGCTGATTGTTCTTGTTCCATTCTAACTATATGTCCGAACTATTGAATTCTTTAATGTTCTTTAAAATCAGCAATAAAACTAATATATGTTGTCCCTACACTCGTTCTTAGTTTCTCATTTGTCTCTCAATCTTTCGTTGTTGTTTTTTTTTTTTCCAACTACATTTCCTATGCATATCTATCTGATCCCACATGGTGCGATTTTACGCTTGTGTGTTTCAAGGGATGGTCCGTGTCTGACATTGATAATACAGCGTTCCGACAAAGAAACATCTCTCAGCTTCTGTTTTGTATGCATGTTGATATTTGGATGAGTTAGGATAGGTACTATATCACAGTTAATGTTGTTTACTTTCATAAGTTTGTCTATGTCTCATAAAACGGTGACAGATATGATGTGTTTCAGTTGACCTTATATTGAATAACGAAGACACAAACAATAGATTGCACGATTTATTGCCTGGCATATTTCGCTGCATCTCGTCAGGTACATACTGCAGAAATCACACAACTTACGTGAAATTAACTAGATAAATCCTTCAAGTTGAAATATACACATATTCGCACAGTAATGTCACTTATCTACCACGGTAATTTTAAACTGACTAACATGTCTTTCTGTTTACACAATTCTGGCTTGCGTTGATCGATCATAATTGCTTCTGCAAACTTTAACAAGCGAGTATTTTGTGTGTAATTGTGCATTTACAATTTCTATGTGCCTTTCCTTATAAATTTACCTGTTATTAAATTTTATCATAATTCTGTTATTTGGTCATTCTCAGAGTTCAGGCGATAAAACATGTCCCGAATCAGTTGCCAGCTATAAGCCTGTGGTGTGATAGGGCCATGACATTCTGTAGACCGGAGTGCACGGAACTAGAGGTGATTAATCTTGTCCTCTGTTAGCGGACGACGAACGCATGTTGACATGACATAATGTCATGACATTATCAACGTAGCTCCCTACTGTCTACGCTAAACCGTCTACGCTAAAACGCCAGTCTTCAAGCAGGTGATTTGTAAGGTATCGCTACACTTTGTGTGTAGAACAAATGTGAACACTTCTTTCTACCGTTGATAACACCATTCTATTTGGAGTGCAAAGAATTACTCAAGCAGACGACAGCCATTCGCTGCATATTGCTTCACTATGGACCTGGGGCACATTTTTATGACATCATGTACTTCATATTTTTTTCAAATATATTGTACATATAAAGTATAGTGAGCCGTTACAAACACCCTGTATAAACCATGCCTTACGAAATCAAACAGGAGTAGGCTTAGAACCCTGGCTTCAATCGGGGCACTGGTTCGAGTCTGTTGACATTAAAATACATAAAACACGTTAAGGAAACACGACCAAACTAGACCGAATCCCAGCCCATTTACTTGTGATTTTACTGAGCCATAACCTTGTGATCTTCTGAAGCACTTCTCCGCAGATATAAAGGTCTAGTACTGGTCTTAGACACCCATGTGAATTGTGGGCTTGGAGAGGGAATGGAACTCTACCACAAAGACCTCATGATGAGTTCAGTGGCGGGTACAGATGGATATCTCTGCACTATCCTAACACTGATACGAGGGTAAAAAAAAAGTTTAAGAGTCGACAGGGTCGACTTCATTGCACCGGGTTTTATCCCATATGGCTCGGCCTCTTTCCGCAGCACGGAAAGCGTCGCACAAAGCACGAACTCCGTAGCTTTAAGCGACGACCCACAGGAGTCTCTGAAACACTTAACTCGTAAGCCGAAGGGTGCGGCCCGGAATCGAACCCACAACCTTCGGATCACAAGTCAAACGGCTTGACCACTTCGCCACAGAGACTCCCGAGGGTAAGTTAATAAGTAAGTCACAAATGGCTGTAGAAAAATAACTAAATATGATAACAACTTGAAACCAGTTTATTTTTATGGTTACATTGTCCCTTTATTTCTCAACATAATTTCCACCAACATTGATGCACTTATCCCATCGTTTTATCAGTCCTCCCAAATCGGTTGCATAGAACTGCGTGCTCTGTTTTCTAAACCACGTTTTAACTTAACATTCAACTTCGGCATCATTCGTGAAATGTCTCCCGCCAAGGTGGGTTTCCTGTTTATGCTGGCGAATGTTTGTCCCGTAAAGCGGTGCATAGCTGGGTAGAAAACGTTACGCGGGTGAGTCATTAAATAAGTCACACAGTTCTGTGGGATGGCAGGTAAATGAAACCAAAGCACGCAGTTCTATGCAGCTGGTTCGGGAGGACTGATAAAACGATGGGATAAGTGCATCAATGTTGGGGAAAATTATGTTGAGAAATAAAGAGACAATCACAATGTATGTATAAAAATAAACTGGTTTCAAGTTGTTATCATAGTTAGTTATTTTTCTACAACCATTTGTGACTTACTTATTATAATTAGCTATTTTTCTACAGCCATTTGTGACTTACTTATTAACTTACCTTCGTAGATGCCCGTCTGGGAGAGGACGCACACCACCTCGATGTATGGGACTTCAGTGTTAAACTCTGTCTTTCTTGGATTATCATACAACCAACCAAGTGATCAACTAATCCACAAACGAATGCGCTAATCAACTATCCAACAAATAAATCAATCGACCAGCCAACCAGTTAACAAACCAGCTAATTAATAAATCACCCAACAAGCCAACCAACATATACAAACAACCAACACACACAAACAACCAACACACACAAACAACCAACAAATGAACCAATCAACAAATCAACCATTTCACCAACCATTCAACCAACCAACCATCAAACCAACCAACAAAAAACCAATTAAACAACCAACCACCAACCAACCAACAAACCAAACAACCACCTCACCAACAAATTATCTCACTGGGAAATCAAGAAACCAATTAACGAACCTCTTAAACAACCAAACTATCATCTAACCAACCAATCATCTACCTTAGCAATCAACAAACAAACCAATCAACAAACAAACCAATCAACAAACCAACTAAAATACCACCTGAGTAGCCAACCATCTAAACAACCAACCATCCATCGAAACACCAACCAACCATCCATCGAAACAACTAAATAACCATCTAATCAACCAACCAACCTTCTAAATTACCAGCCAACCATCTAAACAACCAACCAACCATCTAAGCAGCCAGTCAACCATCTAAACAAACCAACCATCTAAACAACCAACCATCTAAACAACCAACCAACCATCTAAACAACAAGCCAACCATCTAAACAACCAACCAACCATCTAAACAACCAGTTAACTCAAAACCAATCACACAATAAATCAAGCAACCAATAATCTTGTATGTTATTGGTATTGTGTGATAAAGAAATACGTGTACAGGCTGCGGAAGTTAACGTTTATTCTATAAATAGATTTAACTGTTTATTAAGTTTAACTCTTTCACTCCCAGAAGTGTAAAGTTTAATATATAAACCTATCTAATTGTTTACTGAGTTTAACTATTTAATTCACAGAAGCGTACAGTTTAATCTTTAGACCTGTCTAATTTTTTACTGAGTTTAACTCGTTCACTCCCAGAAGTGCAAAGTTTAATGTATAAACCTGTCTAATTGATTACTGATTTAACTATTTAATTCCCAGAAGTGTAAAGTTTAATCTATAGACCTGTCTAATTGTTTACCGAGTTTATTTCGTTCACTCCCAGAAGTGCAAAGTGTAATGTATAAACCTATCTAATTGTTTTTATTTCTAACTCTTTCACTACCTGAAGTGCAAAGTTTAATCTATAAACATGTCTAATTGTTATTATGTTTAGTCTTTCACTCTCAAAAGTGTCTAATTGTTTACATTATGTAACTCATTCACTCTCAGAAGTGTCTAATTGTTTATGTCATGTAACCCTTTCACTTCCAGGATTGAACAATTTATTTCATAATGTCATTTAGTAGTCTAGTAAATGGTATTTTATTTCATGTCATTTAGTACAGTCTAGTAAGTGGTATTTTTTATTTCATAACGAAAGAGATAACGGTGGAAAACGAAGGTTTATTTCACTAGGCCAGTTAAAACATTATTGTAAATGCTGTTTCATAATTCCAGGTAGAACAGTGGTGTAAATGATGGACTGTTTCATAATTCTAGGTAGAACATTGTTGTAAATGATGGACTGTTTCATAATTCCAGGTAGAACATTGTTGTAAATGATGGATTGTTTCATAATTCTAGGTGCAACATTACAACGGCAATGGTTTATATCATTCGACAAGGAAGAAAATTAAGTGATGTTTTATTTTATATTGCCAGATAGCACAGTAGCTAATTGCTATTCAGCCATACAAGATACTGTCTTCTACTGCCTAAAGTACCTCGTGGTGTATGGCAGTGGGGTCTTGAGCCTGAGGAATTAAGGCCACCTGACTGGTGCAGTCCCTGCAAACTGTGCAGGTTAGGATTTTATTTTGCCCCTGACAGCAAAATATCCTCACCTTACCAAGGATTCAAACGCAGGCATCCCGAATGAGAATCCGGCATTCTTAGCCGCTCCCACAAGCACATCATAAATGGTGTGCCATATAGTAGACAATAAAAACATTGCCCCCTCACACTCACCTGTGTTCATGCTGTTCTGCTTCCCTACCTTTTTCTACCTCCCCTACACACACCATGAACATCATTTAAACTACATCCAGTGGGTCCCGATTTCTTGCCACCAGTATCACCATTTAGAATCATATTTATTACTTGTCCATCACCATTGTATTTCAGACCGATATAATAATTCTCCCTCTAGGACTTGAAGTGAAATATTATGAAGATACAGTTTTATGAATTGTTTAAATGTATGTATGATCTTGATAATCTTTAGTAAACGTTATTTTTTTTTTTTTAAATGTCTTTCATTACATGACATAGATCTTCTTAACATTATTGCAATCAAATCACCAGCCACATTTAATCAGAATAAAATTGTACATCGTTTTAAAATGTCTTGATTCTAGTGTTTCTGAATGATTGGTTGTGTGGTTAGTTTGTTGTGTGGTTAGTTGGCTAAACATCATGTTGTGAGACCCACATCTTTAGTTGTTAAACAGCATACTGTGATAACCACATCTTTGATGATTAAACTTTGTGCTGGTTATCATATAATGTGCCGGCCATTCAGAAAGCAATATCAAATTACTGAACATAAATGTCGTGTCCTCCTTTAAAGTGTCGTCCCTGGAGTGAGGAGAGTCAACACCCACATTATAATATTTTTTCCCTTCAATATCCTGGAGAATCCACCAGCTTCCGTCCAACACACTCCATCAGCCCATGGATACCTTTTCCTATCACTCTCTCACTGTCGTACTATACCCCCTCTCATACTTCCCCAACGCAACATATTCAACAACTCTTGCTTCTAAAAATTAATAAAGATTAATTTATTAAAAGAAAAGTGTAACGTATATGAGACGTGTATGCGAAGAAAATGTGTGACGTGTTCTATAATGTGTGTAGGATCGGACTCTCAGATAATAGCATAGTCAGTTCATCCTTGCAAGGACACACCACAGCACGTTAAGTCAGAACAAGTCCATCTCACCCGGTACTGTATCTCTCCTGCCGGACACCGACTGTCATCTGTAGCTACCTGGTAATCCATCTTCCTGATCATCCGAAATAGATACTGTTTGTAAATTACAGCTGATCATGGACCAGTTGCCCAATGCACATAATTTCCTATCGTTCTTAAAGAATGCACAAATCCTTTGTTGTGAGTATTTAGGTATCACTGTTATTGTTACTATACTTGAACCTAACTAGTGTCTATCTAGGTTCAGGTATCATGTCTTTTGAACTATTTCACTAGAATATATCACACCATGTGACTATTATATTGATGTTCTTGTTTAGGTACCAATGTTCTTATGCTGTGTGATGCATTAACAATCATCACCCATCTTAGGTGAACCATCTTTCTTCTCGGACGTTATTCCTTTTTTTTTGTAAGAAACATTTTTGTGTCCAACTGGTGTTATGTCTAATTGACGTTGCACTTCATCAAACCCAGTGTTGAACTTCCTCGTAACTGGTATGGAACCTGTGAGAAAAACAATACATCTGGTGATAGTACTAGTCACTGATCCTACCGGCTGAGTGTAAGTTATTTGCCTTGCTCAGTTATTTTATAGCTAACTTAACTCTGTCATAGAGCATATTAACTCCTCACCTACGTCCGAATCAGGCGATGACAAGGAAAGACCCATAAACAGAGTGCACAACTTCAGTGGGCAAACCATTGAAAGATCCCCCCATTGGACACTTTCCCCATCTTAAATCTCTCCAATTATCACCCCTCTATCCTATTCATCCTAGCAGAGCCAATTATCACTTCACTACTCTAACTAGTTCTCAACTAACAGTGCTAATCATCACACTCTAGTTTTAACAAGACTACTGCCTATATTAATTAGGCCTAAATAGACTATATTGACTACCTTATGCAAAACCGCCTCATTCCGGGATGGCTGCTACACTTTGCCACAACGACACATGCTAGTTAATATTAATTTAATCTAACACTGTAGAGCTCTCCCACAAACACGTCCATCATAATCCACGGTTTTGGTCAACACTGTTTCTCCCAATCATGGTTTAAGGCAAAACCTAAAATTGGTCACGTGACGGTATTCTTCCTGTCCACACAGGTGTTATTTGGGCACATCATCCATTGTCAAGAATCTATCCTCCCTGGCTCAATCAATGTCAGAGTTGTCATCACTTGTCTTGACTCCCACAACAAGCTAGCAAGTTCCTGTGTGCTCCCAACAACAGGTTTCCACAACAAACTGCCAATCTTCTTGATGTCCGGAAACTCTAAATGACAGACGGACTGTTCTCTTCCGAGCTGAGTACTTCCGCTCTCAATCCAACCTGTTTATGAACTGTCAAAGCGATGTATGGACTCATCTCACTCACTTCCAAATGTTCCCATGTTGTCGACCCAATGTAACCCCATGCAGCTGCAACTATTTACCGTCCTGGGGATTTTGACATCCAATTTGTTTTCTCTGTTAGTTAAAATAGTTGTCGCTTTGCAGATAGTCCGTTTAATCAGAAAGTCTCTATAGAAATCAACTGGTTAAACGCAGGGTTTTATTTTTGTGACAATAAACTTGGCAAGAAATCACGAACAGCCAAAGATGTTGGGGTTGATTGTGATGCCCTGTAAAGGATATGCAACTAACTTAACTTGTACGAGGGGAAGTCAATAAAAAAAAAAAAATTGTGTTGCGTATCCCTTACGGGACGTTGCAGTCAACACCAGCATTTTCAGCTGCTGTTGATGTACTAGGCAAGTGTTACGTCCAGTAGTTTGCCATTGCTTTCTGAACGACCGGCCTCTATACCTTTTTCGAAAATACCAGCACCGCCGTGTTTCGAACCCGGGTATACGGGCTCACAAACCGCGTTCGCAAGCCCTTCAGCCACAGAGACCGGTGTCTCTAAGAAGTCAATAAGTAAGTCACAAATGGCTGTAGAAAAATAACTAAATATGATAACAATTTAAACTAGTTTATTTGTATACATACATTGTCCCTTTAATTCTCAACATAATTTCCACCAACATTGTTGCACTTATCCCATCGTTTTATTAGTCCTTCCAAACCGGCTGCATAGAACTGTGTGCTCTGTTTTCTAAACCATGTTTTCACTTCACATTCAACTTCAGCATCATTTGCGAAATGTCTCACGCCAAGGTGGGTTTTCAGTGGACCAAAAAGGTGGAAATTGCTAGGGGCTAAGTCGGGGCTGTAAGGTGGATGTTCCAGAACTTTCCACCTTGGTTAATTTTCTCCTGAGTTAATCGAGCCGTATGTGGTCTGGCATTGTCATCAAGAAGCAACACGCCTCTAGTCAGCAGTTCTGGACGTTTTCTTCGAATTGCATCATGAAGCATCGATAGAACTTCACAGCACGATTCAGAATTCACATTGTCGCCTTTCTTCTTGAAAGTGGTTAAAAGCACTCCTTGACAATCCCAGAACACTGTCAGCATAACCTTCCCTGTTGATGGTGTAACCTTGAATTTTTGGACACAAGGCGAAGAAGGGTGTTTTCTACCCAGCTATGCACCGCTTTAAGGGACAAACATTTGTCAGCATAAACAGGAAGCATTTCCTTATGAATGTCCTTTGCAGGCAGTCCTTTTGCCCACAAAAAATGCACAACAGCACGTAACGCTTTGGTTAAGTACAGTCACCATTTTGTTTATGCGCTGCGCATGAGACACCTAGCGCCACCTGACGAACGGGAATATAAAATTCAATGTTGCTGTCACCTAATGTAGAAAACACCAACTACATTTACCTGCCATCCCACAGAACTGTGTGACTTACTTATTGACTATCCCTCGTATATATTATATACACATTTTATTGTGTTTGTATGCATAAATGAGAGTCTTCTATTGTAATTATTTGTAAATAGTGTGTAAAGTAATATGAACATTTATACTGAAAGAAAGAAACATGATTCATTATAAACATATAAAGATTTATTATGTATAATGAACCAGCAGAAAATAACTGTCAAACATTATCTAAGAAACAAGGAATTTAATTTGCATATTGTCTACATACATTAAAAAATCACAGGATAAATAAAAAATTTTAGCAACAAACAGTGCAAGTATAAGGGAACTACGCATAACATCATTAACTCCTTCTGTCTCAAATAACGCAGCAGGTGTAATCATATGCTGTCTATATGTATCAAACATCGCAAAGTGTGTTATGATATCCTTTTCATTTGACCTCAGTATACTAAAGAAAACTGGCTAAATATCTTATCATGTTGCCTCTTTGACAGTAATACAGTCTCTGTGTTCTCAATGTGATTCTGTCACGCTTGGACTGTAAAATCTGCTGGACAACACACAGCGCTAGTTTTGCTGTAACTGCTCACTTCCATGATTTTAACATTCTCATTTAAACAGCTAAACCTTGTCGTTCACTTAGCAAAAAAAAAAAGAAAGATATAAAATGCTGATATTTTAAAATATAATATAAAAGAATAATGTTAGAAAAAAATGTGAAAGAAAATCAGTCAAAAGTAAATCATGTGCTATTTCACTGGGGAAAGTGGTTTAATGTTTCTTCCACTGCTTTGGAAAGCGGGAAAATGTCACAGAAAGAGATCCCATAAACTTTCCCCCTTATCCCATTTGGAAACACTCAAGTTACATATTATAGTCCAGGCAAGAAAATACACAAGATAAACAAACCTAGTGTCCATGGTTACCATTTCTAGTTTAGACAGCTGCTAGGAGAAACAGCAGCACAAAACTGACGAGATCTGAACTCTTTGTGGAAATAAGGCAGATGATAAAGGGTATCGTTGGAGAGGATGATGAAATAAATCTACTGATGGATCAGTGCAGTGATGTGAGGCTCCACAGCTACATGGAGGGGCAAGATCACTGCAGAGCAGAGCATATTCATGCATGCAGCATGAGAATGGAGGTGGAAGTGATCACTGCTTATCTGAGATAGCTTTATGAGTCTCCATTCAATAAACCAGTTTTCATGTCTGAATCTCAGTCAATGCTCTAGATCCATCCTGGGTATTACTGGCATCAGAGGATGACACCCATAAAAAGTCATCACACCTACACGAGATGAAGTGGCTTAACTATCCAGGTGTGGATGAAAGGGCCGATTGATTGGCCTCCTGGGGGAACACTAAGGTTAAGCAAGGCAGACATGAGGATATCAGACATGAGGAAACACAAATCTTTGATCACATGCTGCAACTGATGGAATCCAGTGTGGCACTAGCAGGAAGGTTCTTGGTAGAGGACGGAGTAGACGATAGAACCATAAGCACCCATACTCTTCAACATTTTCTAAGGCATACAGAATACCTTTTGGTATGTACAGGTTGCTTTGACCTTAGTGTTGGACAATAAATTCTGACAAACTTCCATGTACCACGCAATGCACTACGAGTGATCAGCTATTCGCCACATAGGCCAAGCAATGTACAATATGTGATTAAACTGCAAATTTGGTCTTAGCATGGTAAAGGTATCTGGATATGTGTTTTAACATTCAATGCAGTGTGTTTTATACAAGGCATATATTTCTTGTCTTATTTGAAAGTAATGCACTGGCAATTATTAACTGTGGTTATTGTTAACTTTGAGTATCTGCTGCAAAATCTCATACTGACAAGAGTTCAAGGCTAGAGTTCAGATATATTAGTGGTTTCTATACGGTGTGGTGCATGATGGGTGCAGCGTACGGGAAATCAAAGATAAGCATGGACACAGAGATGATTTCAGGATGTAGTGATTATTTTAGTATGTAAAGATTATTTTAGGAAACAGGGATTATTTTAAACAGATGATTTAAGGACATAGAGATGAGTTTAGAACAGAGATGAATTTAGAACACACAGATGATGTTAGAATACAGAGATGAATTTAGAACACATAGATGATTTTAGAACACATAGATGATTTTGGGACACAGAGATGATTTTAGGATGTAGAGATGATTTTAGGATGTAGAAATGATTTTAGGACACCGATGGTTTTAGGACAGAGATGATTTTAGGACACAGAGATGATTTTAGGACACACAGATGATTTTAGGACACAGATGATTTTAGGACACAGAGATGTTTTTAGACAAAGATTATTTTAGGACACACAGATGATTGTAAACAGCCATTCAAAGAATACAGCAGAGGGTCAGAACCAGGCCAGGCTAGTTACAAAATTAAAAACTAGGTTCACGGTAGTGAAGTTAAAGAACTTCACATACACTAGGGCACATCATAATGAGGTGGAGTGGCCAGCTCCCTTACTCGTCACCTTTTCCTCCCAAATAGTTCCAAGACAAATCTAAATATGATCCAGTATTCTTTGTACAAGGCTGGTCGACTCCACAGCTGTACAGTTTGGAAGAAATAATCTGTCACTGCTTAGGATCGAAACCAGACCAGTCTCAGTAAGCAAGCACACTAACCACTATGCATGTCTTTTACAGGACTTTGCAATCAATCCCCGTCTTTACTGGTTGTTCTTCATTTACTGGGCAATTTTACGTTCAGTACTTTGTCATTGCTTTCTGATCACGAAGTCAACAATTAAGTCCAATTGATCACTGTGTAAATGAACCCACTACACCGTCATCAGCAGACATGTTCAAAACATTTCATTCAATGTCCTCAATTTTACATGCCTTAATTACCAGTCTTCTTCAATATTCAGTTCTTATTGGATATTTCTGTTTATTCTCTTTTTTTGTAAATTAATGATGCACAGAATTAAAATAAAAAACATGATGACAATGATAACGGGAAATAACAATTACAAAATCTAATCTATAAGAATATTTATCAAGGCTAGGTAATATTCCTGAATATAATGACATCATTAAAATTGGAGCACTTGAAATGTCATCAGCAGTTATTATCTCAAAATAATTTAATAATGGAATGTAAAGTGGAAAACTCCCTGGTACTGGTAGGGTCAATATAAATATGTTAGACAAAAATAAATGATGCCTTTTTGACTATATGCAACAAAAGAGGATTTGTTTCTGCCAGCAACACAGTAGAGCAAGTAGAGGTTACAGCAACCAACACATGACAGCGATCGTGAGACTGGCCAACTAGAACTGATGTCATGGCACTAGGGACATGGCCATATGTCCTCTATCTCTCCCCGCAGAAGTTGCAGCACAGGAATGCTTTTTATTTCAATAGATGGGCAGATTGTTTTAGAAAAGAAAAAACATTTGTAAATGGGAAAATAGAAAGAATCCAAACAACATAAAAGTCAATTGGCCAGAAATATTTGTGGAAGAGGGGTGTAAATCTCACAGTAAAAATCTCTTGCAGATCAAGTTGGAATTATGTTTGTATTATATATATATATATATAATTTGCTAAACAATATTTCAGAGAAAGAAGGTGATTTATTTCATTTTTCAAAGTGGAATCAGCTAGAAAGTAGTATCCTTTGGATAAAATGGTATGTGCAGTAGCCAGTCAGCAAGGTTCACAGCAAGAAAGATAAACACTTAAGCTATTTGATATATGTAAACAACATATCTAAGCTATAAGTCATATATAAGCACAAAAGCACTTGTCTGGCACGATAATTATAATAAACATCAGAACAAATCACAAAATAACAAATAGTAATCAGCAGTTATAAAATTGTCACATGTTATGACATCAAATTTGTATTTATTTTGTCATTTCTACTGGATGTTAAATTCTCTTTACATGTAGTTCATATAACTTCGCAAAAATAAAAAAAAAGGATATGTAAGTAACATTTTGAAAATTTCCTTAAAATGGCTTTCCAAAAAACAATGTTATGAAATATACAAAACAATATACGACTTGTTTGTACGCTTGGTCTGAATATGATACAGAAAGATGGCTAAGTATCAAGATGTATCTATTTTGCCTATTTGAAAGTCATGTGCTCAGAATTTGTTATTGGGAGTACTGTCCCCTCTGGCCATCTATTGTGAAATCTTCTAGAACTGAAAAAGTTCATGTGCAATAATCATGAAAGAACAATCATTAAAGAATAATCATGAGTTAAGTTGAGTTGAGTCAAGAACCGACATCACAGCACTCGGGACATTCCCAGACTTGCTCCATCCTCATCTTCAACAGCCAGCGAAGAATCCCAACACTAATGGCACTTGTAACAGGCTTATTATGTGTCCATATAGCCTTTCCTTGGAGTCCTGAGTGTCGACCAGATCCTCTGGTCGCTTCTTGCAGAAACATTCTCTCCGGGCCATGATGATCTATCTGTTCTTCTGCACTATACACAGGATCCCAAAGGGCCCCGAGAATAATCATGAGAGACAATTTACAATCAGCTGATAAGAATAACTTAGTAGTGAATCTGTGATTAGAGTGGGAATAACAAATGCTCCATGTGTACACTATCAGTGACTGTGTGTACTGTATGACTGTGTGTACTGTATTATGTGTTTCTGCCCCGAAAGGATTCATCCACTCACTTCATGTGACAGGTAACTCTGCATGCAGTCTGCACCAGAAGAGATGTAGCAAAATATGCCCGGCAATAAATTATGCAACCTATTTATTGTAATTTCTTTGTTAAAAATTAGCAAAGGAAACACACTGCTTTGAATCTTACTACTGTAAA
The DNA here is from genome assembly GCA_963921405.1 of Cepaea hortensis. Taxonomy (NCBI): domain Eukaryota; kingdom Metazoa; phylum Mollusca; class Gastropoda; order Stylommatophora; family Helicidae; genus Cepaea; species Cepaea hortensis. The sequence continues at coordinate 5,428,288 of OY992882.1, forward strand.
ACTTAAAACCAAAATAAGTGATCATCACATTACTGTAATCATGTTATATATATTTTATATAGTGTATATATATATATATTTTATATAGTGTATTTTATATAGTTCTTCATTGTGATATTACATATCACACTGAAGAGTTGTTTTCAGAGCAGTATTCTATAGCACGGTGATTAGGAAAATTAAATGATACTAATGTTTGTTATCATAATTTCATAATCACAACAACACACACAACTCTTCAATGTTTAGTAACAAGCACATTTTCCAGATCACAATTTATAATTATGTTGCCTTTCTTGGAAAATCAAGGCATTTTTGTTTTTACAAGTTAACAATAAACATCACGTTTGTAAAGACACTGTATGCAATAATTAATAAACAAACCTTTATTGCTGACCTAAGGCAGTGGGCTGTGGTTTAGTTTGTTATTTTAACCTGATGTGCTGACAGTATTAAAACAGGAAAATAAATATGTGAATATTTTCTCACATTACTTGTTAATGACATTGTCATCTTTGTTATTCTAGCAAATTTATAATGTAACCTTCAATAAAGCTACATGGACAATAAGCGATGCTACCTGTTATTTCCTCACAAACTAATCTATAACAGGAACCATGTCAGTCTTTCAAAAATTCAAAATTAGAAATCATTATTAAACTATCTTCTTTATTCACTCATGTCCTTCATATTTTGTACTTTTGCCTTGCGTAGTTTGTATTCTTCTTTTCTTCTGATAAATATTGATACCAACTATAGTTGTGTATTTACATGATTTATATCTTACCATTAATTTCATGTGTCATTCTATTTCACTGTCGTCTCTTATTTCACTTTTCATGTCCACAAAGAAAAACAGTTCGAAATATGTTTAGTTTAGTGTCTTCTTAACCTATCTATCTGAATTTCATGTGCCCTAGTTATTTTGTTCACTAACCAATTTCATTTATTTGTTAAGATTATTAATCATTTACAAATCAAATCGTGTCTGGTAATAATTCCAAGCTGCTCCTCATCATTACAATCAAATACCTTGCCGATTGGCGTGGATGCATGAGCTTCTCGACATCTAGGAATTCCCAACAGCATGTATCAGTTCCTGTGCTAACACTCTTTGGTGCCATGACACAAAACTGTTCAGAATTTTCTCTCACTGTATTCTTCTATCTCTCTTTCCACAAATCTTTCCAATTGTCACAATATAGTATAGTTTTAGACTACTTATAATGTGACCATTATTTTATTACTAATTATATATAATTATTCCACGCTACTGCAGCCAATTATGTAATGTTTGAAGCAGACATTTTCCCTCACAAGTTAACACGTCACATCCTTTATTATATTTGACTGATCCTACCAACTGACACAACTTCGTGAATATAAGTATATAAAATACCACAGAATTTAGATATAGAAATGCTGCAACATGCATGCATCATAAGTGATTGCATACAATATAAATCAAATTGGTATTATGACACAGCATGTAGAATTAGATTGGCAGCATTTGCAAAATAAAACAAATTGGTATTATGACACAGCGTGAAGAATTAGATTGGCATAATTTGCAAATTATGTAATAAAACAACAACCAAGGCAAGTATGCCATCATCACCATAAAACCAGCAGTAAATATTACAGCGAGCAAGTCACACTGTGAATCTTTCCAAAGCTTTTCATACAAGCTGAAAGTGAACATTCATACCAGTTGAAAGGTAAATTTGATGAGATTTCTATTTTTTTCTTTGACTGTATATATTTAAAAAAATTATTTACATAAACCAATGGAATGTTAGCATTATATCTGTTGCAAATGTTTCGAAATGTATGTGATAAGCTAAGTGGGCTATCTTTGTTTCATCAGTTTTCATGGGAGGAGATGTACTACATAACTACACACACTGGCTATATGGATAAGAGTACTCATTCTTACACATCCAGCGTGCTGATGCTGAGTTGGGGGGTTAACCCCTACACCGCTCAGTCGGACTAAAATGTTGACTTCTCGTTCTTGACTTGGGGATGAGTGGGTTCGCCTAATGGCGAGGGACTCTGGAATAGGGAAAGCTAATCCACATGCAAAATTCAGTCCATTTACAGTACTAAACCACACCTACATTTACAGTACTAAACCACACCTACATTTACAGTACTAAACCACACCTACATTTACAGTACTAAACCACACCTACATTTACAGTACTAAACCACACCTACATTTACAGTACTAAACCACACCTACATT